>CM019695.1:45275282-45295626 GCA_009760885.1 Achatina immaculata
CAAATTAAATTAGTAAAAACATATCAAAAGAGTGTAAGATTTAACTACAACATTCAAGGTAAAAGAGAAGAAGTAATTAACCTAATAAAATAGCACTCACGCACACATACACCCGCAGACATATACATAAATAAAATACATTGTAAATACAGATCTTCTAACATATTTTTTGTTAAACAAACATTAAAATAATTTCTAACAATATCTAACATGTTGCTTTTCTAACTATGTCACTGAAGTACTTGATGGTTTACGAGCCATGTGTTGAGAGAGTGCTGGCTATTTTATGGAGGCATATAATTACAAGCAAGTAAATAATGAAACAGGTTTGGGTTAAATGATGAAGTATTACCAATGGATTTTAAATTGTAGGGGGGGGGGGTGTTCCAGAGCTGTACTGCAGAGTATGCAAGGCTTTTCTTGTACATATCAATTCTGGGTTTAGGAAGAAGACAGTTTTTTAAACGCTGGCTATGTTTAGTGTTATACGTAAACAGTGACCACAAGTAAGGCGGAGCATTGTGCGACAGAATTCTGTGAACAAACTTAACTTTGTTAAAAATGATTCTATTTTTGAGGGGTAGAATTTTGAGTTGTTTATGTTGATCTACAATCTGTACTGGGTGTTTGTAGATAGATAGGTAGATAGTTAGATAGATAGATAGATAGATAGATAGATAGATAGATAGATAGATAGATAGATAGATAGATAGATAGATACATACATACATACATACATACATACATACATACATACATACATACATACATACATACATACATATATACATACATACATACATACATGGATTTATACATACATACGAATATACATATACTTACTGAACTTATAGCCTCAACAAGAACTGGACAGTGTATAGACTGAACAAAATCGTGTTTGGAATCTGGTCCTACGCCCTGAGCCGAGTTGTCATAATTACCGTTGAGGAAATCAAACATGTTCGCTTCAGTCTCGGTAATACCTGAACAAGAAAGTGTAAACCTGTTTTGATGCACTGTTTATTAGATTTTTAAAATAAGAAGCAACAAAACGTAATCTCAGGAAAGTGACATAGGACATTGCACGTGCTTAGTTTTCAGAAATACAAAGTACTTGTAAGTGAGTAAACAATAAATTAATCGGAGAAAAATTCATGGATTTTGAAAGCACGAAAAGATGTCTAGTCTGTCGTAACTTTGATCTATTACTTTATGGATAACACTGGTCATAACAATCAATTATGTTTTATTTATAAAATTAGTTCATGTTCACTGAAAATTGGACGAGAAGAAAGAAATAACAACATACAATGTTTGTTACTTCTAGGCTAATGTTCGAATCTCGTATCAAAACATTTCTTTTATTTAGATACTTTATCAAAATGTAATGTAAAAAAAGAAAACATTGTTTATTTGTTTCGCTTTCATTTGTTTTCTACTTCTGGTTTATCTCTTGTCACATTGCAACAGTAGTTAGCTGGCAGAGACTCTTTCTACTTTCCATGAGAACTTTTTTCTTTGCTGAGAGATCTTCCTGGAACTACTTTCACTTTCACCTTTCATTGCACTATAATTTTGGAGTAAGAAGTCAGAATAGGAATCCAGAACCTGGTTCTTGCATGAAATGTTTCACAATAATTGTTGGTATCTTGTTAAAAGTTCATTAACCTCCACAACAAAGTTATCAGCTCTGTGAACTCACAGAAAATTGAAAATAAGGAATCTAAATGTGCCCAAATCTTCTATCTCATTACGTTGAAGAGCTGAATCAACGTTTTTCGTCTTAGGGAGAGCGGGTATTGTCCAATGACTATATATATATATATATATATATATATAAACTGATTACCTGGCGTTGGCATGATATTTACTAATTCTAATCGTCTATTAGACAGAAAAAGGAATGAATTATATCTATAGTGTAATATCAAAGTAATTTTATTTACAGGTATTAAAAATTGTAAGTACAGTATACAAATTACAGAGCAAAGTTTTTTTTAACACATTCACTACAATATTAATTAAACTTGAGTATAAAGGTTTTTAGTTTCACCTCCAGGAGCAAGAAAAAATAAAATCTTGGTTGAACCCACCTTAGAGAAAGCAACATAAAGTTATCCGTAGGAGAAAATAATCTCAAATCTACTCTGCAGTACATAATAGACTGTCCATGTGACTTGTTGATCGTGATCGAGAACGCAAGACCCCGATAACCCATTTGCACGTTACTACCACCATAAATATAGCTGGACACCTTCCCCAGGGATTTCGCAAGCTTTGGATCTGTACATTGATTATTACCTCCAACCACCAACGCTTTGACATTTTAACCTAAATAAGGGAGAGTCCAGGGCATTGTCCAAACTCCAGCGTCGGAGGGACATAGTGATAAAACCAGCAGATAAAATCAGCAACCTCATAGTTTGGAAAAAAAATTAGTATATATGTCGCGGAAGGAATGTCATTACTCAGCAATATAAAATTCTATACCCCACGTAAAAACGATGTTACCCGTTAAAATAATGACATAGTGGAAGCAACCATTAAAGACCTGATTACAGAAGGTGGCCTCCCACCCCAAACTGTTACATTAAGGACAGCTGTTTAGGCACACCTACCTCCTATCCTCTTCCTAAAATCCAAAAACCAGGTAACCCTGGATGTCCCATTGTATCAGCGTGTTCATACCCCACTGAACACATTTCTGACTTTTTGGACAGCACTTTCCAGCCGCTAGTACACAAACTACCCTCTTTTTTGAAAGATACCAACCACGCCTTAACAACTTGATCGCTTGACTATTTGTTAAAAATCAGTTGAAGAAGATCTTTTAGGCAACAAATACAATAGCATAAAAAGTATAACTCCATTACTTCTTTGTGAGAAATTCTATATATGAATACATTCCACTTGTTCTTCCTAGTCTATCTGAATCCTATATGAGCTAGCATAGTAGACATCTTAGTATAGAAACACATGTATTACAAACAAACAATAGAAAGCAAAGGTCTTCACTAGATAAGACCACCACACGTCCCGCTATAGGCAGGACAGTTCCGCTCGTTAGATTGGTGTCCTGCCTTCACCGAAAGTGTTGCCGCAACGCACAAAAGTCCCGCCTAGAGCCTGCTAAATTTAAAGTTTAAACATAAGAAATTCATTACTATTATAAGTAATTATTATTCTATTTTTAACTTGATAGAAATGGTTGGTACACATTAATTGTTTTCATCAGATAATGATCTTCAATTGTTCTAGAAACGTTGAACCGAACAGAGTATGTTTATCTTCCTCGTGACTAAATTAACCAAACATAGGGAAACGTTTGAGGGGCCTAAATGTTTCAGCCAGCGTCAGTGTTTTATCGACGACTTAGAGGGTGGTTTGAATTTTTGTCGTGTTGTTTAGTGGTACTGTACTTATTTAGTTATTAAGTAAGGCGCATTTCATGAGCCTTATTCTGTGTTTAATTGTATTTCTTTTACTAACTTACCAACTGAACACTACGTGGCGGGCTCCTGTTTTAACCCCGACGATATCTCAGCAAGAGTGTAAACTGAGAAAATAATTAGAGAGTGATTTCCCCTTCATGAAGAAAGCAAGAACCGACGATGATTCCCATAATATATGTGACACTTGCAAATATGAATTTTCAGTTTCGCACTGTGATAGATCGGAATCACAAAACAAGATTTAAGACTGATCGACATAAGGTAGCTGTGTTAGCAGCACTATCCGCCCTTCCCGTGACAAAATATTTCCTACCAGCAACGTTTGGGAGCATGGGAGCCAAGTTAGCAGCTGCAGAAAACACATTTACATATCACACCTTATGTCACCATCACAGTTTTCGCTCAATGACGTGCACAAACAAATTGATTCAACATTTGTTTCAGCCGAAGTTTATGTGTCGGCGCGCAAAATGTGAGGCCATAATAACTAACGCCTTTGTTCCAATTGTCATTGTCCAAGTTCAAGAAAAATTGAAGAATGTAACATTTGTGACAATAATGACAGATGCCTCAAATCTCAAAGCTGTTCCCACTCCTTGTAAGATTTTCTGTGCAGTCACTGGGTGTCGAAATTAAGTTATTAGATCTGCAGTCAATCTTTAGCGAAACATCAGACATAATTAGTGAGTTTCTACTTAACGCATTGAAATAGAATTATCTCATTACAGAATATGTTGGATTCTGTACTACAATGTCAACACAAACTTCAGAGGTGTTCAAAGAAAAGGACAAAACAAACGTTTTTGCAAAATTAGAACCTTCGATTGGAGATAAGCTTGTGAGGAATGGCTACTCAGTTCACATTGTCTGCACCCTTTAAAAATAAAGATTCATTCATTCATCGTCCACAGCTCAGAGCAAACGATAACCGATTGCCTTCCTATTGATGTTGTTAAAATATATTATTACTTTTATATTTACATTAGCTGCTTACCCGACGATACCCGAGTTTATATCCCATTCAACAAAGTTCTATTCATTTTCATAACCTTCTAGCCGCGGTTCTACAACGTTCTTATTCATTTTCACAGCCTTTTATAAGGGTCTACAGGGGTCTGTTCAGTTCCACAATCTTTTAGAAGGTTCTACAATGTTCTATTCATTTCCACAACCTTATAGACAGAAGGTTCTACAAATTGTAGATGGTTCTGCAGAGTTCTATTCATTATATTCAACGAAAGTGGGCTTAAATGACATCAATCTGCTTAGCCACATAGAACGCTATGGATGCAACACTAATCTCGGTCAATTTGGACATTTTAATTTTTACCACTTCTCACCCCACCCCCCCCCCCCACCATACCCATGTGATCTGAACTTGAGAGTGCCACTATTCATCTCAGCAACACCGAAAACTAAGGACTCTGCACTAATATCGGTCGTTTTCGATTATTTTTCCATGTCACCCCATCAAACTCTCACCCCTAGATGGGGGCTAATCTTGAACTTAAACGGCATCAGGAATGTCACTATTCATCTCAGAGACACCGAAAACAATGGATTTAACTCTAATATCAGTCGTTTTCGATTATTTGTACATGTCACCCCGACCACTAGGGGTCATAGGGATAACCTAGGGATGATATAACCCCCACGGTGTACTGTCCAGTTTGTAAGTCATTTGTGTGGCAAGTTTGGATGAAATTGCTCCAGGCGTTCCAGCGAGATGCTCTAACATACACACACACACATGTTCATGATTATGTCACCCCACCCCCATCGTCACCCCTAAGGCCCAATACCATTGGGGCTGAACTTGGACTTGAATGGCATCGAGAGTGTCACTATTCATCCTAGCGACCCTTAAAACTATGGATTCAACGCTGATATCGGTCTCTACGAATATTTGTACATGTCACCCCATGCCACCCCCCACCCCTATGGACCCTCATGCCGTTGGACGCTGAACGTGGACTTAAACGGTATCGGGAGTGTCACTATTCACCTCAGCAACCCAGAAATCTATACATTCGATACTAACATCGCTCATTTTACAGCGTAATGCTCTAACATACTTACCAACATTATATATATACATATATATATATATATATATATATATATATATATATATATATATATATAAAATTCTTTTTAAAAGAGAACTTCAGGAATTCATTGACTCTGCATTGGTTGAGTACCAACGGATTCTATGATACGGAAAAAAAACAGATGGCTGTAACTAATGCCAGCAGGGGAGAGAATCATTAAGCTCTTTCCTCCGTTGAAATTCTAATTTTCTGTCTAAACAGATGTGCTCTACGGTAATGCGAACTTTCTTCGACAATCCATGTGTTGAGGTGTGGCTCTTCTTTGTTCACAATATATATGCCATTTTTCATGCCGCTGTCAATTTCAGCACATAAAGTTTTGTCTGCAGTCGACGATCTCCTGCAAAAATACAGGGCCAGATCAGAATCTAACGAGGTGAAAATCCAGATTCATTGTCTAGAAAACTAGTCTCGTCAGAAAAACAGATGTGACGATTATTGTCACCAATTTTCATGACAGTTGTGGTGAATATCTACAGGAAAGAGCGAATCAATTTCAATATTTGAGTGGCTTCAGTTGGGTGGCTTTGAGACACATATTCAAACAAGCCTCAACCTCTTTTAATTAATTTTTTCCAGATCTTGAAATCAATGACAACGAACTGCTTGATGAAATCAACAATGTTTGTAGATTTTGCTTCAGCAGATAAAACTTCAGACTGGAACTCCAAACACGCAAAAACTAATATCCAGTGCGTGGAAATGTTTTCCTATTTTCAAGCTAACTCTGTTGCGTGTGTTGAATTACAAAAAAATATCGAATTTATTCTCTGCATGTCTGTGACTAACGCGCCCACTGAAAAAATCTTCTCATACAAGAATACGAAATGGACAAGCCAGAAAAAGTAACTTAGCGTTCAAATATTGAATGCGATGCTTTGAGGGCGCAGGAAAACCAGGCCAGAAACTCCACGACACGCTCATGCAGCGCCCAGATCTACTAAGAAAAATACATTCCTCACAGAAATATTGCGCCGCAACTTCAGAGAAGCTAGTACGAAGTGCATCATCTGCTACAGAGCAGCTGTAATGTCTACTAATTACTGTTAGTGTCACAATAAGCTACGGCTCCTTTATGTTTAGCTTTTTATTTTTTTTCTGCGAACTGTAATAGAAAAGTCTAGATATGGACCTAAAAATGCTGAAGCGAGCACGGAATTGTTTATGAATTTCTACAGTTTCGGTTTGATATAGACAGTAAAGGTTAAAGAGCAACATTCGGGGAGTGTCCCGCTTTGGTTTGAGAAACAAATGGTCACCTTATCGTTAGATAAACAGTTGCATTTTAGAATATTCAAATAAATCAAAAATGGTTTTCACTGTTCAGTTAAAAAGAACAAGATTAACTCTAGTAACACAAAGTGTTATCTTGACTTGGTTTATAAATTATTTTCTGTTACAACAGCAACCGCGTATTCATTTCAAACTCAAGTGCGCTTTCACCAGAATCGATCTGACAACATTCAGGATTTACACCTGCTCCTGTTGACACATGTTTCCGTGACAATAAGTTATATCTTTACATTAGTTAATGGATTATATTTTATTTTAAACTATGAGGATAATAAAAGCTGTTGTTGCAGGTTTTCTGGTTTACATGTTGTTTTCTGGCTGCATATGTAATGTATTATCAGCTTTTTAGCCAATGTCTACAATGAAAGTAATGTTAAAGAACGGATTTTCTGCAGGTAATATCATGGCACGTTTATGTGAACTTACTCAGTTTAACACAGATAAAATCTCAGCTCATCTGAACAGAGCTTAAATGAAACAATGAAAAAGGCATACATCACATTCAAACAAAACTTTTTTTTCAAATGAAAGACATATATTTGGAGAACATAAGAAATATAATGTGGAAGACGTACAAAATAATGCGACATTAGAGATTTGGGAAAAATTTGCTGTATACAGAAAATACACAAGAAAATTATTAATTATTAAGATCACATCAATGGTGAGAATAGGTCAAGTGCACAGACATGAACATGTATGTTCCTTATTAAGATAATGTGTCACCAAGGTGATTGAGCTAAGTCGTTGCCAGACATGTAATTATAAGTTTAATGTTATCTGTTTGTCACTGATTTCTTTCCTGTTTTAGACACTTCTCAGAATCGACTGAGAAATAGTCATTATTTTTTTTCTTTTGCCACCTGAAACTCATATCACCTTGCTTCCTCTCTCTGTGCTCAGAATTGATTTTCTTTGGCAAATATTAAAGTAGAAATACCACATTGTTCCTCAGGGAATATTTGTCCTAACATTCATCTGCAAAGCTGCTTTATTTTCTCTGTCATTCTCAGTTCTCGTCAGTTACTTTCTCTGTCTTTCTACATCACTGCCCTTAACTTTACCTCTCAAATAATTATCAGTCTTGAAATAAAACGTATCTTACTTTCAGAGGTGACTTGTCCTACCAGGACACAGAATAGCAGATTCTTCAGAAACCACATCTTTCCAAACATCACGAGAGATGGTGTAGAGCTTGTTATACTGGTGAAGTGAGCTGCTCTCAATACTGTTATACTTATATTCCTTATTGTATTAAGAATATTAAGTTATATAATGCAGATCAATGGAACGTTTTATCTATAAAATTGCCACTGCTGATTTGAAAGGCGTTTACTGATACTCTATTTGCCAAATGCATACGCAATGTAATATTTCGTTTCATCAAGGTGTTCTCATTTGTGACGCCTGGTTTCAAAGCCATGTTAGACGACCATGTTTTGTGTGGTAATTTCTGCTCACTATTTTTCATATTATGCATTAAACACGTATTCGTGTACAACTAACATGTACGCCGAACTACGTGAAAGTAATATTACTGCCCTACCTGTGTACCTAAACAAGTGTAATGCGTATCTACTATACAGTGAGTGTGTTACACAACCATTCAACAAGTAAATGACTTGTAAACACTTTAAGTCACAATTACAGAGCAGATTTACTTTTCTGCTACGCAAGTGACACAACAGACGTTACATTAATATACACCATGCAACTACGAAAACCCATAACAAGCAAACACTAGAATCCATACACGAACATGACCATTTTACATAACTACAACTCATCTCAACGCCACAGTTAGGACACTCAACTCAGGTAAAAATAGCACATGATTCCAGCAGTAACGAAAGAGAAACAGAGTTTAATGATGAACCCCTGTTTATAAGTCAGTGTTGTATATGAACGTGTAATGAAAAAAACTGATGAACAATTACCAGGAGTAAGAAAAAGCTGCCCGGGCGATTAACATAATCAAGTGACAGACACACTCAAACAACATGGAGAAACATTCTAACCTTATGTACACCAAAAACTGCAACCTAATTTTTCAATGTAGAATCACAAACAATTTCCAAAAGATGACAATCAAATCACACGCTCTACATGACATTCGTTGTTCTGAGTAGGATAAATCAACTACAACAACATGTTGCTCTACAAAGGACACAGTGATCACAAATTATATATTCTAGATTCTACAACACTTTTGTCAGATAAAAGGACAACCAAACATGAAAACATGTATTATGAAACAAGGAATACATAGCAGACGTTCCAGAAACAATCTGAGACAACTTCTCACTTCAATATCTGGAACAAAACTCTCTGTTTCATGCATCCAGCAACTCAGATCACGTGACTGAGCTATGCAATCAAAACACGGAGATAACGTTTCCCTGTGCTCGCTTAAAGAAGTGAGTGAGGTCACAGCTGTTTAACCACAACAACAGGGTTTCTAACCCACCATCTGTAACAGAATAAACATTTTCTTACAGCAAAGCGAGATGCTATCAAGTGACTTTTTGATCTTATGTGAACAGAAGGTTTCACTCAGTGAAGTATTATTTGTGTAATGTAAAAACCGTATGTTTTCAATTTATTTCTTTTTATAACAGGGTGGGAAAAGAAAGCGTCTAAAATGAGAGCCGATATGAAATTAAAATTATGCAACAGTTGAGTCCAAATATTAAGTCAAATATATATATATATATATCACAAAATATAATTATATTATATATATATATAATTATATACATATAAGTATATTATATATTACATATATTATGTTACAGTATAGGGGAGTTAAAAGGGATGGCGACTGCAGTAAAACTGGTTAAAGTAAAAGTAAACAGAGGTGTATGGTGCAGTTTTACAAAGCAGCAGAGGGAGTGAGTAAAATGAGAAAAGAAACGAACAGACAGCATGAGAGTAAGCTGAGAATGCATAAATGAAAAACATAAAATCTACGATATTTCGGTGTGAGCCATTTTTCGATGATTACTCTTGAAGAAGAAACAAACACAAGAATGCGTGTCCCTTTTACTAGACATACAGACCACAGGAATAAAATAGGAAACCAGAAACCAAAATAGGAAATAAACCAAAATAGGAAATAAGAAACCAAAATAGGAAATAAGAAACCAAAATAGGAAATAAGAAACCAAAATAGGAAATAAGAAACCAAAATAGGAAATAAGAAACCAAAATAGGAAATAAGAAACCAAAATAGGAAATAAGAAACCAAAATAGGAAATAAGAAACCAAAATAGGAAATAAGAAACGGAGAAAAAAGAGAGACGAACAGCAGGCACCTGTAGCGCAGGTGTCGGGGGTAGGGGGTGGGAGACGGTGAGTAAGGGGTGAAGAAGAGGAAGCGGAGAGATAATGAAAGAAGAACTAAGAACGAAGATAAGGTGCAATAAACACTCAGAGCACACTAGAGACACATATGCAGGAATCTCTCTACTGTTAAGAGTGGAACAACAACAACACAACTCCTTCAGATCATCAGAGGAAGTACCCCCCCTCAGACAAGTGTTTCGGCCCTAGTAAACTCCTGACACTCTAAGGGTGATGGGCCCCTCTTGGTCATGACTCCCAGAGGTCTTGTGAGTTGTTGTTTTTTTTTCTTTCCCGGTCCCGGGATTGAACCCGTGATCTTTCAGTTGCCACTGCACTTTTGAAGTGCGTCTTTAGCGATTAACTACGGAGGACTGGTATTGGTTGTAACAAATGAAATTACTTATGTTACCAATGCTTGTTTCGCATACTCCACAGCCAGCATGAGGCCTTTTCTGCTGTTTCTGAAAGGCTTTTCAATGCCCTTGCTCTTGCATGTCCCTTTGTGCCCAGCTGCTTACATAAGTCATATGCTGATGTTGCTACGAATCCTCTTGCTCCCACTTCTACAGCTATCACTTTTGCCCTGACTCCTTCCCCCTGCCTCATTTGCTTGACCAGGTCATTGTACTTCTCCAGTTTGAATAAATGCTGTTCCTCTATTCTAGTTTCGTACGGGACCGTAAGCTCGATCATTATTAATTCCTATTTTTCAATGAAGTAAACTACAATGTCTGAGTAAACTACAATGTCCGGTCGCATTCCTGTGTTCTTGATGGCAGTCGGGTATTCTCTTCTTCCTGGAAGGTCCGCTATCACATCCCAGTCATTTGTACCATCTAGCAGTGATGGTAAGGGAATGTCCCTGATTTCAATATGTGATGTCCTAACAGCACCTATGAAGTATTTAGGTGGGACCTCAACTCTTTTTCTGTTATTTACTTTATCTTTTGCCCTGTCTACTATGGCTACTAGTTCCTGCAGCACTCTGTTGTGCCGCCAGGTGTACCGTCCTTGCCCTAAAGACACTCTACATGCTGACAGCACATGTTCCAATGTTTGCCTTTCGTTGTAGAGAGGGCACTTTGTATCTTCTGATACACCCCATTTGTATAGGTTGAAGCCTGTAGGCAGAAGGTCATAAGTAGCTCTGACGATGAAGCTGAGCCTCAAGGGTGCCATTTTCCACATGTCATTCCATGTTAGTGATCTCTGCAGGACTTCCTCCCATGTTGTCCACTGACCTTGCTGTGCCTGTTGGACTGCCTTCTGGGCCCGCTTTTCATCCTCTGATGATCATATCCCTTCTTTTCTTGCAGGAGGCCTTTGACCACCATTTGATTTCGCCATGACCAAATCCCATTCTGTTGGTCTGGGTGTACCCTATTACTTCTTTCAGCTCCTGCGTTTCCCTGGCTGTGATCACTTCATCACCTAATTTCCATTTTCGTCCAGTTTTAAGTGTTGGCTGCACTTCTCGTACCATCGGATCTGTAGATTCTTGTAGCATCATTGCAAGTCTTGTTTTTCCTACCTTGTATTCTTCAACCACAGATTTGAATGGCAGCTGCAGTTTGCTCTTCTTGCAGTTCAGCGCTACATCTGTTAATCCTGGTGGTACGCCCAACCACTTTCTTATGGCTTTATTTATCTTTTTTTTCGACTGCCTCTACTGTGCTGGTACTTACTTCGTAAATGAGTAGTGGTCACATAAGCTTTGAAATCAGCAAGAACTGGAGGCACCATATTTTGAACCTACCCAGTAGCCTGCTTTTGTCTGTGATGCTCAGTCCATTCTGCGCCATTTCTATAACCTGCTTCACAGCACTTGAGTTCTTCATGGATGCATCATATACTCTGCCAAGGCTCTTCACTGGCTCTTCCCCTACAGTTGGGATTATTTGATTTGCCACTGTGTATGATCTTTCTATCACTTCCCCTTTCATGAGTGACAGGCTTCTTGACTTCCTTGGCTTAAAGCTCATGCGGCACCATATGATAAGGCTGTCCAAACGCTCTAACATCTTTCATGCCTGTGCTTCACTGGTTGTTATTACTGTTGTGTCATCCATGAATGCTTTTAGTGGTGGTATTTGACATCCATTTCTGAATCTTGGGCCTTCTGCTGCTCCTTCTACTGCTCTCATGATTGATAGCATGGCTAGTACGAACAATATGGGAGATATTGTACAACCCATTGCAATTCCTACCTGGAGCTCGATCCATCTTGTAATATATCCTGATGTTCCAAACCTCATGAGGAACCCTGTGAATTACATTTTTAGCATATTTGTGATTTCTTTTGGCATGTCTAGTGCTAGCCATATCATCTGGTGCGGTACTCAGCCATGCCATACGGGTCAAGCCATATTACCTGTAGATCTTGCTTTCCAGATTTTGCCTGCTGAATAGCTTCCCAAATCATTGATGCATGCTCGAGACAGAAACTTGGGATTCCCCCCTTCTGCACGGATGTATCAACGTAACCATTGTCTAGGAGGTATTGTGTTAGTCTTTTTGCCATCACAGAGAAGAATATATTTCCTTCCACATTCAGAAGTGAGATCGGTCTGAACTGGTTGATTTCAGTGGAATTCTGCTCCTTGGGGATATATACTCCGTTAGCCTTTTTCCATTCTGTACATATGATTCCTTTGGTCCATGCTGTTCGCAGGAGTTTATGAAGCTTTTTAGTACTTCAGGGCATCTTTTTGTACAGTTTGTAAGGAGCGCCATTTGGGCCTGGTGCTGACTTGTCTACAGCTTTTATTACAACGCTTTCTACTTCTTGTAAGGTTGGTGGGTTGCATTTGAATGTGCTGCCTGGTGCAGAGGTGCACACTGGACCTTTCATCTGCTCGAGAGGTGTATGCTGATTTTTATCAGGGTGTGTCTTGCTCAGATGTCCTCGAGAAACTACTTACCTGCTTTCAGCGTACCTGATTTTGGCTGTTCAAATAACTGCTTGGCAAATCCGAAGGGATCTCTGTAGAATTTCTCTCTTGCGTATCTGGTTTTCCTCTTCTTTGTACATAGTCTTTCAGCTCTGCAAAGGGCATTGTGCTGGGATTATAGATGCTGCAAAAAACCTGTCTTAGTCCTTCCTTTTCTGATTCATGTGCCTACTTGAACATTTTCCGGGCATGGTTCTTCTGCTGTCTTATTGCTTCTATACTCTGTCTTCTGGACTTTCTTGGTGTCACTTTTTCTCTTTTTGCCTGTTTGGTTGCAAACTCTTTGTGGCAGTGAAGATATTTGATGTTACCAAATACTTCCAGCTTTTGCTCCAGGTTTTTTCATCTTAGCCGATTGTCCAGTTCTTTGCATAATCCTGCGTCTAGGTTTTCCCATATGCTTTTTGCACTTGCTGGTGGAAAGTTAATCATGTCTCTGGTCTCGTCGGACGGCTGCATTTCCTCCCTGCTGCCTGACTCAACCTGAATATTCCCTGTACTGTGGATTATATCCTGACCGAGATCTTCTAATGTCTTATCTGAGACTGGCGTCACAGTGCGCTGTTGAGTATTGGGTAGCGAGGAACCACTACATCTTTTCTTAGTTCTGTGTATCTTCATGCCACGCTGAGTGTTAAATTTCCTGCTACAGATGCAAGGATACTCCATCCGCTGTTCTGAACTCGAACTAATTGGGGCGGGCATGGTCGTTTCCGTATAGTCACCTGTGGATACATCTCCCCCCCCCCCTCTTTCGGTGAATCGCTGAATCCTGGGGGCATTTCTTCTTTTTGGACTTTGTAGCAATACTTTGTCGGACAGCCCAGTTCAGGGACGCTTTACCAGTGAGGATTCTGGTCTTCCCAGTGTCTGTCGGTCTTTCCCGATTGTCAATTGTTTTTCAAGCTCTATATGAAGGAAACTCTCTACTGTTAAAAGCGGAACAACAACACAACTCCTTCAGATCATCAGAGGAAGTACCTCTCCCTCAGACAAGTGTTTCGGCCCTAGTAAACTCCTGACACTCTAAGGGTGATGGGCCCCTCTTGGTCATGACTCCCAGAGGTCTTGTGAGTTGTTGCTTTTTTTTTCTTTCCCGGTCCCGGGATTGAACCCGTGATCTTCCAGTTGGCACTGCACTTTTGAAGTGCATCTTTAGCGATTTAGCTACAGAGAACTGTTATTGTTTGTGGAAAATGAAATTACTTATGCTCCCAATGCTTGTTTCGCATACTCCACAGCCAGCATGAGGCCTTTTCTGCTGTTTCTGAAAGGCTTCTCAATGCCCTTGCTCTTGCATGTCCCTTTATGCCTAGCTGCTTACATAGGTCACATGCTGACGTTGCTACGAATCCTCTTGCTCCCACTTCTACAGCTATCACTTTTGCCCTGATTCCTGCCCCTTGCCTCATTTGCTTGACCAGATCATTGTATTTCTCAAATTTGAATAAATGCTGTTCCTCTATTCTAGTTTCGTACGGAACCGTAAGCTCGATCATTATTAATTCCCTCTAAATACCGCGTAACACAAAATGTACTCTTCATGTACGCTAAAACTGCAACATAAGCTTTCATTGTTGAGTCACAAACATTGCCAAAGGGGGACAATCAAAGCATACGTTCTACCTGACATTCGTTGTCCTGAAGAGGACAAATCAACTACAACAACATGTTGCCCTAAAAAGGACACACTGACGACAAATTCAACTTTCTAGATTCTACAACAATTTTGTCATATAAAAGGACAACTAAACATAAAAACGTGTATTATGAAACAAAGAATACCTAGCAGAATTTCCAGAAACAAGCTAAGACATCCTCTCACTTCAATATCTAGAACAGAACTCTCTTTATCTTTCATCCCGCTATTCAGATCACGTGACTGAGCTATGCAATCCGAACACGGTGATAACTTTTCCCGTGCACGCTTATACAAATGAGTGCGGTCACAGCTTATTGTAACAGAATAAATAGTTTCTTACAGAAAAGAGAGATGATATCAAGGGACTTTGATGTTATGTGCACAAAAGTTCTTCAAAAGAGTCTTCATATTCTAGTTGTCCGCGATAAGACGTGTAATTTTTCGTGCCTGATTTTTCAGTTATTTTGCATGTTATTTCAAACACTTAGAGAATGATAGTATCTTTGTCGATTTCTGAAGAAATTATGTTTTCATTGGATTATGAAAATTCTTCAAAATATGTGAATTTCTGGAGTTATTTCATAAAAGTTCGATAAGACATTCTTGCTCTGAGTTCATAATGGCCACCAGTTGTCACCACCAATTTTCGATAAGGCACGAGGTCTGAACAGTGTCAATCAAACTGTTTTATCTGTTTAATCTGGGCATTATGATATAATGCGGGACAGAAGGTTTAATCTGTGAGGTGACGAACAAGTCCAGCCGGCGGGATGGTCTCTGATCTACCACAAAAAATAACTATGGCCTAAACAAACACAAAGCCGGGTGAACAAAGCTAAAGAAATGCAATAACCCATCGGGCTTAAGGATAAAATACACCAACGAGGGACAATGTGTCGTTGTGACATGTCACAACACACTTCAGTAGAAGTCACTGAGGAAAGCCCTTAGGAAGGTCTATCAAAAAGAAAGAGATGATGGTATGACAAGGCGCTAATGTTGAGGTCATCATAAAAACACCAGTCCTCACAGTTCATCTTTACCACACCAAGAAGAAAGTGCTGGTACAAGGTGACGCAGAGACCACTGAATCCTGGCTAACAAAACAGTTAATGGAGCTGCAAGAAGGAAACATAAACACAGTCAAGGAAGTGATGATCAATCAGCTCCCTCAAGCAGATAACCCAGATTAACTAAACACATCAGTTACAAACATGGCTGAAAGTTTTGCAAGTCCTTCAAAGAAGTCTATTGACATAGTTGGCGATAGAATGGAAATCATGACAGCAAAAGAGTATACCCCGGAAAACGATGTTGTTATCACCAGCAAAGAAGTCTATTGATATCGTCGGCGATAGAATGGAAATCATGACAGCAGAATGGTCTGTTCTGGAAAACGATGTTATTATCACTAGCAAAGAAGCCTTCAGCAAACATGAATCACTATCTACACTTGTAGAGGAACCAATAATCTCATATACTGCTATGAACAAGGAGCAACAGCTTCTACTGAGAAAGCTACACTGTCTTCAGACATCTTCACTCAAAAAGGCAACTCAGCTAACAGTTTTAGCGAAACTGATATATTAACGGAACCAAACTCTGAACAATCTTTGCATAGTTCCTAGACTTAGTGAGACTGTCAGTTCTTATCAAGCTGTTGGTACAGATACAAAATCACTTACTTGTCCCTGTGGCCATGACTTCGTGAAAATACTCATCAGTGATATGAGGCCGACAGTTGTAAAGTTACTCCGTACGGAGAATGATAATATCAAAAAGAGAAGTTGAACAGCTGAGAGAAGAAAATACCAAGCTGATGCTGCTCATTCAATCAACGAACAGAGAAAAACACAGCAGCTGCAGAAAACTACACAAAAACAACCAGACAGAAACTGGTTGTCACAGTCAGTCAGTGGGTGCTGGTCAAACTAATCTTAATATGAAGCCGAAGGCTCACCCATCGTCGCCAGCCGGTGCAAACAAGCTTCACCAGAAAAACGACCATCAAAAGCAGATTGGAGTCACTGACTCTTTACCAAGTGATCAAGACCATCATAGCACAATATGCGTGTAGCCCATCGAGATCCGGATCACCAACAGATTCGACGCTCTACAACAAAGTTAATGAACAACCACTGTTACGTAATCAACATAACACAACTTATAGAATATTACGTCCAGGATGCCACGGACAAAGATCTAGCGGAATACTGGATCTTACTAAAAGACACAATAAGGCAAAGAACACAATCATTAGCCACATACATACACATAGAGTCACAGAAAAAACAAGCCGAACTAAACGAAGCCATCAGACTAACAAAACAAATAGTTGCAAACGCCCCACAATTTCACGAGCTGGAAGAACAACTAGAATAATACAGGCAGCATAAGTATCAGGGCGCAATGCTCAGAACAAAACTACAGTCCGTGATTCAAGAAACCGCAACTAGACACTATCTAGCAGTAGAACAAAACATACAGCGCAGCAAGCACATACACTATTGAAAGTCAGGGACAAGAGCATACAGAGAACAGTAAAATATGCCAGGCCTAAACGAATTCTACAGCAAGCTTTACACGTGTGAAAGAAAATCAAAATCTGGACAAGATAAAATCCTGCACTACACTAAAAGTTTGTCTGAGGACGATAAACAAATCTTAGATCATCCACTGACAATAGGGGACTTAGAAGATACACAAAGACGACGAACAAATCTCATATCAACCACTGACATTAGATCAGCCACTGACATTAGGGAACTTAGAAGAGGTACTAAGACGACACAAAGATCTTAGATCAACCACTAACATTAGGGAACTTAGAAGAGGTACTAAGACGACACAAAGATCTTAGATCAACCACTAACATTAGGGAACTTAGAAGAGGTACTAAGACGACACAAAGATCTTAGATCAACCACTAACATTAGGGAACTTAGAAGAGGTACTAAGACGACACAAAGATCTTAGATCAACCACTAACATTAGGGAACTTAGAAGAGGTACTAAGACGACACAAAGATCTTAGGTCAACCACTAACATTAGGGAACTTAGAAGAGGTACTAAGACGACACATAGATCTTAGATCAACCACTAACATTAGGGAACTTAGAAGAGGTACTAAGACGACACAAAGATCTTAGATCAACCACTAACATTAGGGAACTTAGAAGAGGTACTAAGACGACATAAAGATCTTAGATCAACCACTAACATTAGATCAACCACTGACATTAGATCAATCACTGACATTAGATCAACCACTGACATTAGGGAACTTAGAAGATGCGTTAAGACGACAAACAAACTTTAGACCAACCACTAAAACTAGGAAACTTAGAAGATGCATTAAGCACCTTAAAAAAACAATTAAAAACAAAAAGACGTAAATGCAGAGAAGCATGGGAAGTGTAGGTAAATGAACAATGTAGACAAATACAGGGCACCCATAATAAAGACAGCAAAAACATGCACAAACGAATTAGGTAACTCACAGGCAGGAAAACAAAATATACCACAGTTGCCTGAAATCAAAAGAAGGTAAAATGTTAATAGGAAAAGAAGACATTGTGAACAGATGGACAGAGTACGTCAGTATATAGAGGAGAAAGACCAGAATTAACACCAGATACTGAAAACTGTGATGGACCACCAATACTTGAAGATGAAATCATAGATGCCATCTAATACATGAAGAAAGGAAAAGCGACTGGACCTGATAATATAACAATAGAAGAAATAGAGGCGCTAGAGGAGATGAGGAATAAAAATAATAACCAAGTTACTGAATGACATTTACAACAGTGGTTATATGCCCAGTGACCTGATTAAATCCACGTTTATAGCACTACCAAAGAAACCAGGTGAAAAGGAAAGTGATGACTACCTGACTATCACCCTCTTATGTCACATAACGAAGCTACTTCTGAGAATCATTATAAGAAGAACAAGAAAAAAGATAAAAATGGAAATAGCAGATGAACAGTTTGGATTTTTTGAAGGAAAGGGAACACACACTGCCATTTATGCTTTACGAACACTAACAGAAAGAGCTTTAGAAGTACAGAAAGATCTCTACTTAGCTTCATTGATTACATCAAGACATTCGACAAGGTGAAAGATAAAGAAATTATTAAAATGCTTGAAGACATCAACATAGACGGCAAAGACCTGAGGTTTGGACAACATCTATACTGACACAAAGAAGCAGAAATTCTAGTTGAAAATAGAACTGGAAAATATCAACCTATAGAACAAGGGGTGAAGCAAGGATGTGTCTCCAGATCTTTTTTTCTCTGTAAAGGGGGAATATTCTAAGAATGTCCATCACAGAACCAGTCATAAAAATTGGAGGATACAACACTGATAATATATACCGACACCACAGTACTGATAGCTGAGAACCAACAAGACCTGCAAAATCTCATGGATCAAGTCGCTCAAGAAAGTGAACAGAAAGGCCTTTCTTTGAACGTCAAAAAGACAGAAACTATGGTTATGTCTAAGCAACAGAATCCACCAATATGCAGTATAAAATTAAACTGAACTGTTCTAAAGAAGGAGCACAAATTCAAATACCTTGGAGCAGTAATAACTTCAGACGGAAATGCAGAACAGAAATTAGGAACAGAATAGGCCAAGTAAAGACTGCATTTCTGGGAATAAGAAATATATTATCCAACACATCCTTATCATCGAATGTTAGAAAACGAATCCTAAAATGCTATATTGAACCTATCTTTTTATATGGAAATGAACCATGGAAAATAGACAGATTTGCACTAAAGTCACTAGAAGCAGTACAAATGTGGTTTATTAGAAGAATGTTGCGAATCCTCTGGGCGTCAAAAATAACTAATGAAGAATGTATGAGAAGTTCTGGAGAGACAAAAATCTTTTCAAAAAAATAAGAGAGGAGACAATGTACTTTCATAGGACACGCTATGAGAAGAGGGGGCATTGAAAATATAACAACATGAAAAACCCATGAAGTAAAATACCAAGAGAAATGATACTGGACAGTCTGACAGGATGGTGTGAGAGGAGATCACCAACTGAGTTGATGGCCTGCATGAAGGATCGTGTACTCTGGAGAAGCATAATAGCTAACGCCAGTCGGCACGGCACCTGATGTTAATCATCATCATCTACATAACATGACCAAAAGCAACAAAAACATCAATATAAGTATATGAACCAACACCACCTCCAGCAATAATATAAACAGGATAATCATCAGTACTAACTATAACACCATCGTCAGCAAGAAGAAACAGAGAAACAAACAAAAAGACCGCTAAAACGAACACTAAACAAGTAAAACAAAGTGACAGACAAATGAGGAAATAACAATTAACAGTTGAACTAGAGTTTGCTATCTGTTTATTGAAATATAAGCACATTGAGAACAAAGGAAATATAAGCTGAAACCAAACATATGCGTGATCTGAGAAAGATTTTATATAAACCCATGGGCGAATAAAATAAAATGTACATCATTAGACAAGCTAATGTGAGCGTACTCTCCTTCATTTTTATGTTCC
>CM019695.1:45295726-45313139 GCA_009760885.1 Achatina immaculata
TACATAACATGACCAAAAGCAACAAAAACATCAATATAAGTATATGAACCAACACCACCTCCAGCAATAACATAAACAAGATAATCATCAGTACCAGCTATAACACCATCGTCAGCAAGAAGAAACAGAGAAACAAACAAAAAGACCGCTAAAACGAACACTAAAAAAGTAAAACAAAGTGACAGACAAATGAGGAAATAACAATTAACAGTTGAACTAGAGTTTGCTGTCTGTTTATTGAAATATAAGCACATTGAGAACAAAGGAAATATAATCTGAAACCAAACATGTGCGTGATCTGTGAAAGATTTTATATAATCCCATGGGTAAATAAAATAAAATGTGCATCATTAGACAAGCTAATGTAAGCGTACTCTCCTTCATTTTTATTTTCCAGTATCATTGTTGTTATTTATTTCATCTTATTGGTTGACCTCTTTGTTCTGTTTATCACAGAAACTTGTGAAGTTCTCTGGAGGATTTATAAGTGGGTACCTGTTCATAGTTAACAAGAAGCATGTTTAACATTGGTGATAGGACTTTACAAATCTGTGTACTTATAGTTAGTGTTTGTGTTACAACAGCAAAACAGCATATATACGAGGGAGAGAAAAAAAACTATTTCTTATACAGTCATCTGCCGCCTAACAATCATTCAAACAAAGTGCAACAACGTATAACCCGTGATCCTATAATCTTATAACAGTGTTTAAAAATCCGGACTTGAGGACGGGGACAAGAAAGGGTATAAACTTCCTAAACACAATCACTTCAGTATGAACTTTAGAAATTTCAAACATTTAACCTGGATTTATTCCTTAATGATTTGAAAGCATCTTCACTTACACATGTGTACCAACTAACTGACCCTGATGAGGCGATAGTATATTGGATAAAGATCTTCAGAGATATTTTAGACAAGCATGTCCTCATGAAAGAGATGAGAGTAACACACCGAACTAAGTCACCTTGGATAACACCCGAAATATTATATGCCATGAGATAACGTAACCGGGCGCACACAATCAAGGAATTTAGGACCTACCGTTCACTCAGAAACAAAGTTCAACATTTAATAAGACAAGAGAAATAT
The DNA here is from genome assembly GCA_009760885.1 of Achatina immaculata. Classification (NCBI taxonomy): domain Eukaryota; kingdom Metazoa; phylum Mollusca; class Gastropoda; order Stylommatophora; family Achatinidae; genus Lissachatina; species Lissachatina immaculata. The sequence continues at coordinate 45,296,820 of CM019695.1, forward strand.
TAATTTAGGGATCTAGTAAAGCATAAATCAGGCACTATGTAAATTTGGAAAGCCATAAATACCTTATCAAATAAAAGTATTTATCAAGCCACCAATTGTGCATACACTAGCACACATATCAGTACACATTTCAGAGAAGAAATCAACGTTCTTAAATCATCAATACCAGCTCATGTATGCGACTTACATGAACTACAATCATTCATGAACGGCAGATGTACTAAATTTAAACAGTTACACATTCCTTTCTTAACAGTCAGTGAAGTTTACCGTTATCTCTTATACTTTAAAAAGAACAGTACAGCTGGGCTTGACGATATTAGCAATACGATCTTACGTTATGCTGCACCTGTCATTTCACATACACTAACAAATATTTACAACCAGTGCATTGCAAAATGTTATTTCTCCCAAGCTTTTAAAATTGCTAAAGTGTATCCTCTCTTTGAATTTGACTCATCCAGCAATATTACCAATTATAGACCAATACCCATACTATCGTCATTATTAAAACCACTCGAAAAATGACTCTGCAACACACGCAATAGGACACTTTACTCATAGACAGTCAATCAGGTTTTAGACCCAATCATTCCTTCCACACAGCTCTCACCAAAATGACAGAAAACTGGTTAGTAAACATAAATGACGACATATTATGTGGTGTGATGTTTGTCGACTTAAAAAAGGCATTTGACATGATTAACCATGATATTTTGTAAAAAAAATAAAGACTTATAAACTGCACCCTGACCTAATAAAATTAATGGCATCATATCTTTCAGACAGACAACAGGTAGTATTCTTCAACAATCCTCTATCAAATTCTGCTATAGTTGACACTGGTGTTCCGCAAGGTTCTGTTCTCGGCCAGTTACTCTTTGCTTTATATATGTATATATATATATATATATATTATATATATATATATATATATATATATATATATAGTATCTTCCAGTTCATGTTAAACAATCTTCTTGTGAACTTTTTGCTGATGATTGCACAGTCTACACCAGTGACTACGCTTGTATTAACATAGAAATCAATGCTCATGACAACAACACAGCAAAAACAACACTTCGACTCTGTACTGAAACATCACAGAAAGAAAACGTTAGCGAGCACAAAACACTAGGTCTTATTACTGACCTGGAATTCTCATGTGCAAGTTCTAACAAAACTCATCAGGCAAAAAGTGTACCAGTTTTCCAAAACAAAGCACTTCATCGATCAAAACACAAGGACGACATACTATATATCACATATCATCATCATCATCACCATCATCATGTGCCGTGCCGACTGGCGTTGGCTATTATGCTTCTCCAGAGTACGCGATCCTTCATGCAGGCCATCAGTTCAGTTGGTGATCTCCTCTCACACCATCCAGTCAAACTGTCCAGTATCATTTCTCTTGGTCTTCCTCTTGATCTTCTTCCTTCTATTTTTCCTGTTGTTATAATATTTTCAATGCCCCCTCTTCTCATTGCATGTCCTATGAAAGTACATTCTCTCTCTCTTATCTTTTTAACAAGGTTTTTTTGTCTGTCCAGCTCTTCTCATACATTCTTCATTAGTTACTTTTGCTGTCCAGGGGATTCACAACATTCTTCTAATAAACCACATTTCTGTTGCTTCCAACGATTTTTTTGCAGACTTGCCTATTGTTCATGATTCACTTCCATATAACAAGATAGGTTCAATATAGCATTGTAGGACTCGTTTTCTAACATTCATTGATAAAGATGTGTTAGCTAATATGTTTCTCATTCTCTGAAATGCAGTCGTTGCTTCGCCTATTCTGTTCCTAATTTCTATTCTGCATTTCCTATCTGAAGTTATTACTGCTCCAAGGTATTTGAATTTCTGCACCAGCTTTATAATAGTTCCGTTTAGTTTAATACTGCATGCTGGTGGATTCTGTTTCTTAGATATAACCATAGTCTCTGTCTTTTTAATGTTCAAAGTTCACTTTCTTGAGCGACTTTATCCAAGAGATTTTGCAGGTCCTGTTGGTTCTCAGCTATCAGTACTGTGTCGTCAGCATACCGAAGGTTGTTAATATTGTATCCTCCAATGTTTATGCCTGGTTCTGTGATGATTGTTCTTAGAATATTCTCGCTATACAGAGAAAAAAGGTCTGGAGATAGTACACATCCTTGTCGCACCCCTTGTTTTATAGGTTGATATTTTCCAATTCAATTTTCAACTCGAACTGCTGCTTCTTGCTGCCAGTATAGATGTTTTACAATCATCAGGTCTTTGCCGTCTATATTGATGTCTTCCAGCATTTTAATAATATCATTATGTTTCACCTTGTCAAATGCCTTGGTGTAATCAATGAAGCATAAGTAGAGATCTTTCTGTACTTCTAAAGCTCTATCTGTTAGTGTTCGTAAAGCATAAATGGCGTTGTGTGTTCCCTTTCCTTCAACAAATCCAAACTGTTCATCTGCTATTTCCATTTTTATCTTTTTCCTTGTTCTTCTCGTAATTATTCTCAGAAGTAGCTTCGTTATGTGGCATGAGAGGCTGATAGTCCGGTGGTCGTCACATTCCTTTGCACCTGGTTTCTTTGGTAGTGCTATAAACGTGGATTTAATCAGGTCACTGGGAATATAACCACTGGTGTAATTGTCATTCAGTAACTTGGGTATTATTTTAATTCCTGTCTCCTCTAGTGCCTCTATTTCTTCTATCGTTATATTATCAGGCCCAGTCGCTTTTCCTTTCTTCATGTGTTTGATAGCATCTATGATTTCATCTTCAAGTATATATCAAGTATATATCACATATACAAACCCATTTATACTATTGCTCAACAATATGGGATGGTTGCTGAGTTTCAAATACAAAGAGGCTATACTCAAAAGCGAGAAGTCAAGCTTATTAGTGACAAAGTTCAAACACAAACAACTAACCAGCGCAAACGTACCAAAATACTGTCTCTTAAGAACAGGTTCCTCTTCAACAAAGCCATGTTTAGATATCACACTCTTTCACGTTAGGCACCGCCCTATCTATGAAACATGTTTAAATTTAGCCCAAAGTGCAGACAACGTTTGAACAATATGAGTCTTTAAAAACCTAGACTTGATCTTTACAAGAAAAGTTTTATTATTCTGCTACTCATCTTTGGAATACCCCCCCCCCCATCCCGTATAAAAATTTATAAACTATACTCCTTGCTATAACTACACACTTTTACAATATCTACTTGATGTCCACTACATGCATCCATGAATCAGAAAACTTTAAAAAGTTATTTTAGAGTGCTCTTACAGACATCGATCTCATTATTCTGAATAGTAATGACATTTTTATTTCTTAGATAGTCATTTATATATGAATGTATTTAGTCATTTTTATGTGTATGTAGTTACTTTATTGTTAATTATGTTTGTTATATGAGCATTGTATTAGTAAACTGTCTGGAACATAATGAAAGTTGTATGAAAAGGCAGCGTGTCAGCGTGCCCAATTATTAACCTTTTTTTAAATAAAGAGTAAGTAATCAATCAATCAATCAATCCCCAACTTGGCAGGTGTATCTAATGCTTTATATAAAAAAAGTAATTTCACCGCCAGTCGTATAACGGTAGTGTGTATATTCAATAATGATATCCTACAGTATTCCATATTGATATTTATTAGTATATAATAACTATATAATATTGTGTTCGGGCAACATCGAAATCACATAACGTCCTATTTCTCAGAACATAGCTGGCAGTTACGTGGCGAAGGAATTTTTTAAATGGTTACATCCCTTGATTTCATGTTACTTGTTTTGACACACTCTCGTACACGTAAATGTTATGTTGGTAATTATGTTGCTTGCTGGGCAGAGAGGAAAAGGAAACAGAGCAGACGATGTTCAGGCTTTTGGAATGAAATTTATTATGATGTACCTTCGAGCAGAGAATTGGTTCAGTCGGTTAGTCACTTTGCATCTCCCTTCATGAACTTTGCCTCCCTAACAGCTCTCATGTAGGCCTATCGGTTGTAAGCAATTCCCTGCTGCTGATGCGTCCATTTCCAGATCATCAACGTTGTCTTTGCACCCATCTTCGACTTGGTCTTCCTCTCTTTCTTTTTCCCATTATGTACCCTTCCAATTCTATAAATTCTCATGACGTTTAATATGTCAAACATTTTAAAGTTTTCTTTATTTAATCCACTTTACTAACCATGCTTCTTCAATATTACGTTGATATATTTGTTATTTATTGTGTCCATGATATTTGGAGGAATCTTCTATAGCATTAGCATTAAGAGAAATGGTTAGGGACTCAATTCTCAATTCAAAGACCAGTGGTTTGAATCCTGCCAGAGGAGCACTAGTCATTCAGCTATAGATAAGACTGTAATAATAATAATAACGTAGAATAACGAAGGTAAACATCAGATAATCAGAATCGGTCAGAATGTTTTATTGACACCGTCACTCAACACACGCTACGAGCTAAAGTTAAAGGTCGTGAACATGTGGGAGTGAGTTGAGTGCAATCAGTGTGTTATTGGCAACGTCACTCAACACACGCTACGAACTAAAGTTAAAAGTCGAACACATATGAGAGTGGGTTGTGTGCACGGAGGTCCATCTCTAGGCCAGTAGAAGAGTACTTCCGAACTTCACGTTAAAGGTTTTCAAACAATAGCATGGCCGTTCTTCAAGTAAAAACTTTTCAAATAATGGAGAGAAAAGTTTAAATTTTTCTCTGTTATTTATAATGACAGCTGTAATACAAAGAGCAATCAATCGTTGTGTTGCAATGTTGCCATTCAGCGGACAAAAATAACAAATACAATAACATTCTGTTTGATGGCAGGTAAGAGCAAGGCTCTGTTATTTATTAAATGTAATCAGTAACAGCAGTTACGGAGGTCGGGTACTGAGGCGGAACTGTCAGTGATTCTTGGACAATGGCTCTTATGGGTATAATGAAAGGGAAGAGAGTGGAGGTATGGTAGAGATCAAGAGGGAGGGTTGATGAGGTTTAGAGTTGGAGCGTGTAGGGTTGATGAGGTTTAGAGTTGGAGTGGGTATGAAAGAGTGTAGGAGCATCAACTCGTATATGTTTTCATCATTTGAAAGTAATTTTTAAAATTTTTTTTCTGCTATACTGTGGTAGAGTACGACACTACAGGAACACTGTTTTTTTCAACTGTTGTAGAGTAAGATATTACAGGAGCACATTCATTTTGTTAAAACTGTTATTGAGTAAGAAACTAGAGGGAGGGGGGTTCTTTTTTAAATGTTATAGAGTAAGACACAACGGGAACGCTGTCTTTTGTTTTAAAACTGTTGTAGAATAAGTCACTACAAGAGCAACATCTTTCTTAAAAATTTTGGTAGATGAAGACACTACAGGAACACTGTCTTTATAAAAAATATGTTGTAGAGTAAAACACTACAGGACCACCAAGTTTTATTTTTTAAATATTTAGAGTAATACACTACAGTAGGACTATGTTTTTTATTTCAAAACGTTTGTAGAGTAAGACACTACATGAGCTTGTTGTTCAAGTTTGCACCAGACATGGCAGGAGACCGTGTGTATGTTTGTGTAGTTGGTACCTGCTAGAGAGACTGAATCTAAGCTACGGAATTTCTGTGTCACGACCTCGTTTCTTTCCGGGTGTCACGATCCCTCATGTCTGCTGAGCAGTTACTAAAGACTATGCCAACAAAACACCTTTTATGGGGTGCTAGTTGGCTAAGTCGATAGTAGGCTGTTCTCTCGTGGCTAGACGGCTGCTCGTCCTACCAGAGTCCGTGTTCGAATCCCAGGTAATTCTCTTGTGATTTTTCTTTCTCTCACGTCTCACTAAAGTGCTTTGTCTACGATTTTCCTAAAACATTTGTTCTCTTACTTTACAGCAGCACTGTCTTTTATTTGAAGCCTTTTGTAGAGCAAAACACTATAGCAGCAATGCCTTTTTGTTAAACTGTTGTAGAGTAAGACACTACAGGAGAATTGTCTTTTAATACCCTTGTTCATTATAAAGTACCATTTGAAGTTGATGATAACTATGCCAGAGTCAAGGAAGATATTACCGTCGATAAACCTGATATTCCTGGAGATCGAACCAAAATCTCTTTTTGTCAATTTTCTGTTGTGGATGGTGGAGTGTGGAACTTTAATTAGAGCCACACAACAGTCTAAGACCAAATATCTTATAGACGCAGCAATCCGAGATCAAATATCTTATAGACGCAGCAGTCTAAGATGAAATATCTTATAGACGCAGCAGTCTATGATCAAATGTTTTATAGACGCAGGAATCTAAGATCAAATATCTTATAGACCCAGCAGTCTATGATCAAATGTTTTATAGACGCAGCAATACAAGATCAAATATCTTATAGACCCAGCAGTCTATGATCAAATGTTTTATAGACGCAGCAATACAAGATCAAATATCTTATAGACCCAGCAGTCTATGATCAAATGTTTTATAGACGCAGCAATACAAGATCAAATATCTTATAGACCCAGCAGTCTATGATCAAATGTTTTATAGACGCAGCAATACAAGATCAAATATCTTATAGACCCAGCAGTCTATGATCAAATGTTTTATAGACGCAGCAATACAAGATCAAATATCTTATAGACCCAGCAGTCTAAGATCACATATATTATAGACACAGCAGTCTAAGTTCAAATATCTTTTAGACGTAGCAGTCTAATATTAAATGTGCTATAGTCCCATCAGTCAAACTCAACTATCTTATAGACCCAATAGACGCAATGTCGATCTCTGTCATCATCATTCGGTCTACTAAAATAGATCCACTCCGTGATAAATAATACACGAATAAAGAAACAATGGCATGCAAACATCCGCTTGAAGGAAAAGGAATAAAGATTTCAGTGCAGGTGTGAAACGACATTTCTTTTTGTGACAGATCTAGGAGCAGTGCCACACGGGAAGGTCATTTCAAGGGCACAGGAAAATTACAGATAATAAAGAACATTTCTCGCCAGTTCCTGCACAGTGACGGATTCAGCACTGAGAAGAGCGGAACATTTAGAAACTTGATTAGATTTCCTATCCTAAACAACGTTATTGCTTTTCTTTTTATAATTGTTCAACAAACTTGAGAAACAAGCAGGCATCGCGAGTGTTATTAATGCCTTTGTTAACCGACGAAAGTAAACTTAAGTTTAATGATGGTTATTATTATGTGATAAACTAAAAAAAAACACTAATCATTGTTATTCATTCATTCATTCACTCATTTGCATGTGCCTTGCGGAACTTTGCCTCCGAAACAGTACTCCTGTAGGCATCTCGGTTTTGAGCATGATAGTTTGTTTCTGATGCATCCATTTGCAGATCATCAACGATGTAGTGCAGCCATCGTCACCTTTGTATTTCTCTCTCTCTTGTTCCCATTGTATTCTTCCAAGACAGTTTTCTCTAGATTATCATGACGTTTAATGTGTGCAAAATATTTAGGTTTTCTTTGTTTAATCCTCTTTACTAGCCAGCCTTCTTCAATATTAAGTTCTTGTAGTATGGATATATTTGTTCTTTTTGTGCATTCAAAGTTTACATTCAAAGGCATTTATGTGTTTCTCAGCTGTTTTGTTAAGTGTCCAGGTCTCACAGGCATATGTTGCGATGGGAAAAATGCATGCCCTTAAAAATCTTATTTTTGTAGTTCTGTCTGTGTTCCTCTCCACACATGCTTTAGTTGTTTTACTTTCTGGAGAGCGCGACAGATGTCCTCCTTTTAATTTCCTTCATTATATTTCCATTATTAGTTAGTAGTCGTCCAAGATATTCAAAACTATCCACTTCTTCCAATTTTTCTTCAATGATACATATTTCAGACGCCCTGTTCTGTCAGTTGTCATCAAATTAGTTTTCTTTGCCTTAAGGTAGAGGTTTTGCTTTTCGCTGTTCTTACGGAATATAATTAATTTGTCCATTTCATTTTTGTGTTGTGGCTAGTAATACTGTGTCATCAGCATGTCTAATCATTATTACGAGGCACAAATAAAATACAATATTTTTCCAGACATGCCAGCTAAAGAACAAAGTTGGGCAAAGAACTTGGCCAGAAATCTTCAACTCGATAGAGGAGAAAATATAGGCGGACAGGAGAGACCCGAACTGTCTTATCTTATATCTTATATCCTTCCCGTGCCGTTAAATGTCACATAGGGCTCGTAAGGTAGTTCGCCAATTTTTCCTGTCTTCGGCGAGTCTTTCAACGTCATCAAGGGATTTTATGCCTGTTAATTTGACCCGAACTGTATTGACTTAAATGTCAGTGGAAACATTATGGTGTATTATACTGGAATATAAAGAAAGTAAGACAAAAACACTTACTTGTCAGACACGCGAATCAAATCGTAAGGCTGAAGACTGGATGTTTCCCGGGCAACTGCCGGCGTCAGAACATAGAATTTGTCACAATATACAGTTACCCCAATTACCGCGTATTTCTGAAACACAACACTGCGGTTCTATATAATGCAACTAACATTTTTAGTTTAACATCAGTTTAATGAAACAAATTTCGTGATGCATTTAAAGAAAACATTTAAAAATATAAAAATAAACAAGATATAAAATATGGATACTCCCCTCCCCCACTCGTATATTATCTCTATCCCCTTTTCCCTTCTCGACCGTTTCTCCCCCCCCCCCCCACCCCAAAGTCAAATTCCCACCTCCCCACACCCCTAACAAAAAATAAAGAAGTAAAGTTGGATTGATGATGTATTTGTTTCTCTTCCTATCTTATCTTAACATTTGATCTTGTCGTGCGAGCTGACCACAGTGAGAAAACAAGTAGTATTTAAGAGCATGGTGATCAGTCTCAATAGAGGAGCTACAGTATACAAAAGTCGACGTTCGCATTAAGTTAGAGCTAAGCCAGTGTGATGGTCTGAGTTGTAGAAGCCCACGACAATGTTGCTGCGTTGCTCCAGAGTAAAGATTCACTGTTAAGGAAGTCATAAGGCGTGCTAGGAAAGAACCAGAGCTACCATCCCTTCCTACCTGACGTGGAGCATCTTCAAATACCCGATATGTTCGTAAATATTGATACTGATTGATCAGCAATTTCTTCTCTTTTATGATTCCTAGCAGAACCGTTTACCTGGTCACATGCTGATATTTTCAGACATGATAACTTGGTCTTAAGTACTTAGAGAGCTGTTTCCTGTTCCATTTCTTACATTCATCTATCAGATTCTTTAGAGGGGTGGAAGAGGGGTAGGAGAAAATTGACAGATCCAGCCTGAAGTATCAGGAAGTATGTTTCCCCTTAACACTGAAAGATATCTGAGGACTAAGAAAAACTATGAAAACAAACAAAAAAACAAGACAAGACAAGAGAATAAAAAAGGAACAAACGCACGACCAAACTTCATAAATGATAGTAGAAATATAGATCCTGGTATCACATTAAAAACTGCTGGTGATCTAACACTTTTTAAAGCATGTATTGCTTTTATGTGACTGCTCTAAACGTTTGCCAAAAGATAGCCTTAACATTAGTGAAGCCGGGAGGGTTAGGTCTCTATGGAGGTGAATGTGATGCTTGTTTAGAAGTAGGCATGAATATATGGTAATATCTATCTATGAATTAAATGCTATTCGACAGGCACTTATATGAATATGAAAGAAACTTATTTTGACAACTACTGATGTGAATATAATATTAATGATTTGTCAGAGTCTAACGGATATTACAGATGTAGGTGATTATAAGGTGAGAGAGCTGTATATGCCACGAACCAACTTGGGCCAGAACAATATACAGCTTAGTTACAGAACAGAAGGAGGCTGAGTAGTGCTTTTAATTTCCTGAAGGTGGCATACTTCAACAAATACCAGACTTCTTGAAATATGACACTTGAGAGTTTTTATACTTTAGAGCATTAACAATTTAAAGTGCTGACCGACTGTCTGAGAGAGGAGCACTGAAGGGACGACTAAAGAAGTTGTGTTGTCGATTTGTAGCACGATATTAGGGAGTAAAGGTGGAGGGAACTGCATTCTAGAATTATATATATAACATATGGGTATGATAGTTAATAGATGTCTACGTTGATATGGCTTTTGAAAAAGTGTTCTTTCTCTGTCTCTCTCTCTCTCTCTGTTTCTCTCTCTCTCTCTCTCTCTCTCTCTGATTGTTAAGTGAGCAGGCACAAAGTGCTTCCGCTGGAACTAAATAGATATAAATATGAAAACAGCATTTATGACAATTCCGATGGAAAAAGACATGAACATGAAATTAATAATTATATATATATATATATATATATATATATATATATACGAAGTTACCCCTTGGTTAGTGTTTTTGCAATCTTCCCATCTACCAACAAAGTACTGTGTATCGAACTCGAATTCTGCTCTACAGCCAATAATTTGTTCAGTAACTAAATATCTATCTATCTATCTATCTATCTATCTATCTATCTATCTATCTATCTATCTATCTATCTATCTATCTATCTATCTATCTATCTATCTATCTATCTATCTATCTATCTATCTATCTATCTATCTATCTATCTATCTGTCTGTCTGTCTGTCTGTCTGTCTGTCTGTCTGTCTGTCTATCTATCATAATGATGTGTCTTTTCAGTCAGAACAGGCTAGAACTTAGTTTGTGTGTTATCTTATGGAACATTCTGTTATGAGACGCGCATAGAAAATAGAACACATCACAGTTTATACATTAATCCATATTACGTATATCCTCAGTATGTTCATCATGACTAACATATATGATGAACTCAAGCTGAAGACTACATGTAGATAATTATGTTGTTCTCGTGTCCATAAACGGAGATTAAAGTATTCATATCAACCAATGCGGTGAAGATGTTGATCAGTATCATGGTATAGTACAGAGAACACATGAACTAAACCAAAAAACAACGGTTTTTGTTCATACTCCATCACCTTGAGAACCATCATATGCTCTATCCCTTTATCAGTGTAAAAACTGTCACTGGAAGCATCAACGGGGGAGTGGGATAGATTGATGGACAGTTCAGAACCTCTGACTGAAATAACTTTACTCTCACAGCAATACAGTTTCTAGCCACTTGTTTACATAGATTTTGGTCATTGAATTATGTATTCTTTAGCGCCTTGTGATGACTGTTCTCACAGCTATTATTCTACCTTAAAGGCTGCAGGTTTAGCTACAGCATTCGACATCGACATAGTGCAGAAGCAGTGTATACTGAGTTTCGCTACAACAGTCTGCATTCTCTTTCTGGATTTATTTTCTTGTTTTTCGTTTTCGTCACAAGAAAAGGTTCTCAAGTTTTGCAGATACGGGCACTCTCTCTGCTTGTAACATCTACGACATTATCGACTGTAATTGTGATTGTCGAATACGGTGCAATGATATTATCTCCCTGTATCATGAGTTTACCTGTTCCATGTGGAGGAGGGGGGGGGGGTTGAATGCACTGGTCTCTTCTTACCTGGCTGCCTCATGATTGCTGGAGAGTCCCTGCTGAAGTGTACCTGCACCGATAGGAGAATGTCCAAAACCTGCCTCTCTTGTTCGACTGGATGCCTGTCTACTTGCTGATCATGAGCTGCTACTAGTATCTGAACGGGCTAATCCTGAGCTATCTATGTTCCTGAATCGAGAGGGGACCAATCCTGGGCTATCTATTTATCTCGATCTAGAGGCAGAAAATCTCTGGCTCTCTTGGTAGATTGTTGTTGGATTACAGTATCCTGATCCTGCCCTGACTTCAGCTGTATTGGAGGAGGCCAAATGCCTGACTCTCTTTTCCGAGTGGATGCCTGTTCGCTGTAGCTGTCCTGTACGCTTTCTGCCCCGCCTGGATGTAACTGGCTGCACCTCGACCTTGGCCCTGAAGTTCCTGTTTCAGCCACCTGCCTGTGATTGAACGATGGCTGTTCAGGTACGGTCGATATATCACTAGTTAGCTTGTTTCCCATGGCAAGCTTACCATGCTTCCAACTTATGACGTCCGTTCTTCGTCTGAGCTGAGTTGGACTATCTAGAAGAGATGTCGTGATCTTTCTGTGCCTTGACATTGCTAATATTTATATGAACAACTATTTGGTAAGAGGTGCCATCACCTTTAGTGCTTTGACTTCGACAGTATTATATGAATAGTATTGTTATACGAACATTATTAAGTGTGGTGTCTTTGTAGTGCTTTTTCTTGTTCATTTAAGGATAGCTGTAGTTGATATAGAAAGGTTGTTATTTTGGGTTTTTTTTCAATGAACTGATTATAGGTCATAGAGCCCGATTGTGATAAGATTCCAGACCTAAGGTTTGTCGCTATTGGCATGGTTTACTGGAGTGATACGTTTAATGCTGGAAAAAAAGGGATAACTGTTCCAACAGAGTGACTCGGGTACCAATATGTACTGTTGCTTAAGGAAATACCTTTCCCGGAGATGTCCAGTATCGTTCATAGTATCTTGCATGGAGCAAAGTCCACCAGCCTATCTGTTTTACGGGACATATAGACACGTATTTTCCGTTAGTGTTAGCGTCATTGCTTACTATTTGGTTTGGCACGGATTAGACGCTATTACCTCGGACTGACTTTATGAAAGAGGTTGCACATAAATATGTAATAGCTCTTGATGGGCACCTAGATCGGCACATGAAGAGCCCACATGTTCCCGAGGTTATGATATGGTTTGCCAGGTAGTCTTGTGTAGACCAAGTTTATATAATTTTGGCCTTCATATTTGGTACGCGGAATATATGTCTTTTTGAGGGACTTTTGTAAGGCAGATTAGCCTTATACCCTTAATCCTATTCTGCACATGTTGTGAGTAGTCGCATGTGACAGGTACAGGGGGATGACATTATGTATATGTGTCTTACACTACACCTCAATGAGGTGAGGTATACCCAGAGGAGTGTAGTTAAGTGACTTGAGTAAAATGACGGTATTAAAGTCTAGAAACTAATACTGAATAAATAATAGAGGAATGTAGACATGTGGATGAAACTTATCACTAGTTTGACAACGCATCGTGGCTTGTGGATACCCTTGCGCATGTCTTTGACAAGTAATTATAAAAACTCAGGAGACGCGAGTTTCTACTATCAGATTGAGTAATATTATCTAGAAGGGTTGAACTGTTGACTTCGTTATCCGTGAACGGTTAAAAATGGATTGGAAAACTTGTAGTTAATTGTATAGCCACTGTGTCTGTGCAATGAAGAGATAGTTTGTTAAGAAGTAAGTTAGAGTTGAAGTTGAATCTACTTCATATGGTTTAAATAACAGAAATAGTATTCGTATGTGGTGGTGGATAATACTAACTTGAGTACTTATTTGACCACATTATTTCTAGTTTTTGTTTTCCTCTGGAACCTTGAATACTCCGAGAGTTATGCGTAGAGATGCATACCTCAATTGACCTTTCTGAGAGTTTTGGTGTGGGTAAAAACTCTGGTTGAGGGGAATGAGAAATTATGACAGTATTTGGTCAAGGCAACTAACCATTAATATAACTCTAAATTATTGTGTTAGAGTTAGGCCCATACTTGTTTTTTCCCGTCAGTGATTTTCAAGTCACTCGTTGTACGAGGAATGTAAGTTTTGTATTCTGTAATTCAGACGAAGCTTCCAGCTCAGAAGAGAGAAAAAGTTTCATTGTTGAGTGAAAAGAGAGTGTAGTCCGGTCTGTGCTGAGAAATGTAGTCGTGTTAAGTATGTGGTAGTTCTTAGTTAGCTTGAATTCTTCTGGCGCTATCTAGAAACTTAACTAGATAGTAGACCGGAATTATTTGTGTTGGAGTATGCATGTTTATGAGAAATCGTTTTCATATATTTTCCTCGTCAGTCTCACCATCATCATCATCATCATGTTCGCGCAATAAAACAGATGTGCGTGCTAATATAATGTGGTCTTGATAGATGCATCCAATGTTCAGTATGTGAAGTCCTTTGCTTCCGGTAAAGTGTATATCATTTCAGGAAGTGTTTCGTTATCTTCTGTCTGTACATAAGTACTTTAATCAGCACAGTAGACAACCAGCAGCATACAAGCAGAAGAAATAAAATATAAGTGAACTAGAAGATTACAGCATTCAATTATTTTCTGTGCTCTACCATAACATTGAGAAAACCCCTTCAATATATTTTATGATATATACTTTTGAATGATTATTTAAACAAGAACTGTTGCATAATTTTAACTTCAGATTAGCTCTCACTTTGGACACTTTCTTTTTCCGCCATCTTATAAAATGAAATAAACAGGAAACATACATTTTAACATTTCATAAAAAAGACTTCACTGAGGGAGACCTTTTGTGCACGTACGATCAATGAGTTCTCAGTCCCTTGATATCACCCTACTACACATAGCAGGAAATATTATGAGTAGACATTACCCCACATATGCTCACCTAACATGGCTTTGAACAAATGCGTTATAGCTGAGAGAACGTGTATGAAACGCTTATGCATTTGGTGTACAAAATAAAAGTATGCGCCTTTCAAATCATTCATTCATTCATTCATTCATTTGCATGTCCCTTGCGGAACTTTGCCTCCCAAACAGCACTCCTGTAGGCTTCTCGGTTGTGAGCAAGATGGCCTGCTGCTGCTGCATCCATTTCCAGATCGTCAACGATGTCTTGCAGCCATCTTCGTCTTGGTCTTCCTCTTTTTCTTTTTCCCATTATGTATCCTTCCAATACGGTCTTCTCTAAATTATCATGACGTTTAATGTGTCCAAAAATATTTAAGTTTTCTCTCTTTAATCCTCTTCACTAGCCAGACTTCTTCAATATTAAGCTCTTGCAGTATAGATATGTTTGTTCTTTTTTGTGTCCACGATATTTGGAGAACTCTTCTGTAGCATTTACATTCAAAGGCATTTATGTGTTTCTCAGCTGTTTTGTTAAGTGTCCAGGTCTCACAGGCATATGTTGTTATGGGAAAGATGCATGCCCTTAAAAATCTTATTTTTGTGGTTCTGTCTGCTCCTCTCCACAGATTCTTTATTTGTTTTACTTTCTGAAGAGCGATAGATGTCCTCCTTTTAATTTCCCTCATTGTATCTCCATTATTAGTTAGCAGCGATCCAAGATATTCAAAACTCTCGACTTCTTCCAGTTTTTCCTCATTGATACATATTTCAGTTGCCTTGTTTGTTTTGTCAGTTGTCATCAATTTAGTTTTCTTCGCATTAAGATAGAGGTTCTGCTCTTCGCTGTTCTTGCGGACTGACATAATTAGTTTTTCCATTCCTTCTTGTGTTGTGGACAGCAATACTGTGTCATCTGCATATCTAACCTCTGGTATTTCATAACCTCCAACTGTTATGGCATCGTAATATTCTTTGTCTACATCTTCTCTAACATTCCTCATTATATTTTCAGTATACAAGTTAAATAAGTAGGGTGACAATATGCAGTTGTAGGGACAATGGCTAATAGCCTTTCATATCAACATTGGTAATTTCGTAGATTGAACGGTCCATTCATTTGCCGTATATACGGTTATAGTTTTTAAGTACAATAATAAATACAAAGTATAACAGCATAAAGAGCAGCTTATTTTACCAGCGCCACACGTTCTACATCATCTTCTGTGAAGTTTGGACGGTGTTCTATCTGAAGAATCTACTATTATGTGCCCTGCTAGGACAGGTTATCGCTGAAAGTAAGATAAGTTTTATTTCAGGACTGATAATTATTTGAGAGGTAAAGTTAAGGGCATCGATGTAGAAGGACAGAAAATGTAACTAAAGCAGCGTAGCAGGTAAATGGTAATAAAAATATTCCCTGAGGAATAATTTGGTATTTCTACTTTAATGTTTAACAAACAAAATACATTTTGAGCACAGACAGATGAAGCAAGGTGTTGTGATATGTGTTTCAGGTGGCAAAAGAAAAGAAAAGCAAATGAGTATCTATGAATCGATTCAGAAAACTCAAATGCCTAAAACAAGAACGAATCAATGAAAGACAGATAACATTAAAATTATAATTACATATCTGACAACGACTTAGCTGAATCACCTTGGTGACATATTGTCTTAAGAACAAACGTACTTGTTCCTGTCTATGTAAGTGACCTATTCTCGTGTAGGAAATCGATAAGCTCATAGTTACCTGTGTTGGTTGGCAACCATATGAGTAGGAACAATTGGTCAGTTTTTGTTTAATTTTCAGAGGTGAGCAACTCTGAGAAAATATCGGCTTACTGGCGGCCCAGTATATAAAGATAATATGATAGAATTTCACGAGATCGGTAGTTTGTACGCTGAGCCGATTAGGCAAGGTCATGTCGTTCGAGAGCGTATTAG